>JAQGDQ010002001.1:5000-12500 GCA_030141605.1 Tubiluchus corallicola
TTATGTATAATAACCGTACTTATAATTATACATACTTATACTTATGTATAATAACCGTACTTATAATTATACATACTTATACTTATGTATAATAACCGTACTTATAATTATACATACTTATACTTATGTATAATAACCGTACTTATAATTATACGTACTTATACTTATGTAAAATAACCGTACTTACAATTATACATACTTATACTTATGTATAATAACCGTACATATAATTATACATACTTATACTTATGTATAATAACCATAGTTATGATTACACATACTTATACTTATGTATAATAACCGTACTTATGATTATACATACTTATACTTATGTATAATAACCGTACTTATAATTATACGTACTTATGCTTATGTATAATAACCGTACTTATGATTATACATACTTATACTTATGTATAATAACCGTACTTATAATTATACGTACTTATGCTTATGTATAATAACCGTACTTATAATTATACATACTTATGCTTATGTATAATAACCGTACTTATAATTATACATACTTATACTTATGTATATAACCGTACTTAAAATTATACATACTTATAGTTATGTATAATAACCGTACTTATAATTATACGTACTTATGCTTATGTATAATAACCGTACTTATAATTATACATACTTATACTTATGTATAATAACCGTACTTATGATTATACATGCTTATACTTATGTATATAACCGTACTTAAAATTATACATACTTATAGTTATGTATAATAACTGTACTTATAATTATACAAACTTATACTTATGTGTAATAATCGTACTTATGATTATACATACTTATACTTATGTATAATAACCATACTTATAATTATACATACTTACACTTATGTATATAACCGTACTTAAAATTATACATACTTATACTTATGTATAATAACCGTACTTATAATTATACATACTTATACTTATGTATAATAACCATACTTATAATTATTAAATGTAAAATATTAATGTAAAATATTTATCGCGGTATTTTCGGTATTTCGCGGGTTTTTGCGGTACTCCGTCTAAAGTATTTTTGCGCATGCGTAGTACATAGTATTGTACAGTAATGTATAGATTTGATGAACTTTGCATAAAAAATCACAAAATGTATAAAAATATATTAAAAATATTAATTCTAACATTAAAAGAATATTATAAATCGTAAAAAATTACCATTTACAGTAAATAGTGTATTTATTCGGCGGATGAATACACACCAAAATCGAAATGTAGTACTTGCGCCAGCTTGAGATGCTACTTGCCGACATGAGATTGTACACAACACACGATTGGTTGATTGTGAACATTTTTATAAACATTTAAGTAAAGTTTTTTAAAAGGTACATGTACAGTATGGGAAAAGTTATTAATATTAATAAGGTTACTAGAGAACATGGTAGTAATCAACAATTCAATTCAATAGTTTTTTATTTGTCTGAATTGCATCACAAAGCTTTACAACTATATACATAAAAATATTAATAAGGTTACTAGAGAACATGGTGCTAATTCAATTCAATAGTTTTTTATTTGTCTTATTTGCATCACAAAGCTTTACAACGAGAATAAAAACAGCTACGGTTTGCAAATTGTACAAATTAGCCCCGAGGAGAGTAGGAACGTGAGCTTTCGAGACTCACCACGAGACGGCGCAAGCACACGCATGGTGCAGACAGAGTAATACATACAAAATAGCTCAAAGTTAAAACAATATTCAGTTACAATTAATGATAATAATACAGACGAATGAGATTAGAGGTATTAAAAACGTCAATTCGCAGGTAGTGAGTACATGTGAAAGGGGCGTTTCCAGGTCCAGTAGTGAGTACATGTGAAAGGGGCGTTTCCAGGTCCAGTAGTGAGTACATGTGAAAGGGGCGTTTCCAGGTCCAGTAATGACTACACAAGAAAGGGGCGTTTCCAGGTGCAGTAGTGAGTACACAAGAAAGGGGCGTTTCCAGGTCCAGTAATGAGTACACGTGAAAGGGGCGTTTCCAGGTCCAGTAGTGAGTACACAAGAAAGGGGCGTTTCCAGGTCCAGTAGTGAGTACATGTGAAAGGGGCGTTTCCAGGTCCAGTAATGAACACACAAGAAAGGGGCGTTTCCAGGTCCAGTAATGACTACACAAGAAAGGGGCGTTTCCAGGTCCAGTAAGGTGTACACATGCAAGGGGTGTTTCCAGGTCCAGTAGTGACTACACAAGAAAGGGGCGTTTCCAGGTCCAGTAGTGAGTACACGTGAAAGGGGCGTTTCCAAGTCCTGCAATGAGCACGCATGAAAGGGGCGTTTCCAGGTCCAGTAATGAGTACACGTGAAAAGGGCGTTTCCAGGTCCAGTAATGAACACACAAGAAAGGGGCGTTTCCAGGTCCAGTAGTGAGCACACGTGAAAGGGGCGTTTCCAGGTCCAGCAATGAGCACACATGAAAGGGGCGTTTCCAAGTCCATTAGTGATTCACAAGTGATTAGTGCAAAGAGGAGGATATTAGCGGCTTCTTTTGAACTTTGTTTGAAGCCATACAAACCGAGATTGTTAGCTTGCGGCTTCTACAAACAGACGATACATCTGGTATACAAATCGCTGACCCCCCCCCCTGCCACGTTTTTTGATATAACTCCACACAATGATTATATCACAATCGCTGAATTTTTAGCATACTTTCCCTTTATTATATAAAGCTTTGACTTTCCTAAAGTAAAATAATTGGTTAAAGTTTATTTATTCTTGTGGTTAAAGCTGCTGGCTGATTATTGTTGTTTATTGCGTGGCGAGTGAGGGAGCCACAATGGGCATGGCAAACTATCAAGACTTTATATATATTTATAAATAACAACCACAACACGGTAAATATAAGAGGATAGTAATGCCAGCCCTCTGTCCTCAAGTCAGTTCCTCATCTCCCCCCGAGGTGCGGGTCTCAAAACACTTTTGTCTAACTACCTAATGCGCCGTGAGCTTCTGCGCATAAGAATTACATCATCAATATTTTAATAATTAATCATTAATTTAATAATGTAATCTCCAATTTAATCAAAATTACTATTTAACACAGCTTTCCTTTACTTCCTGTATTGAAATCGCTTCAGAGAAATCATTTCCTCTCTCTCTCTCTCTCTCTCTCTCTCTCTCTCTCTCTCTCTCTCTCTCTCTCTCTCTCTCTCTCTCTCTCTCTCTCCCTCTCTCTCTCTCTCCCCCTCTCTCTCTCTTTTTCTCTCCTCTCTCTCTCTCTCTCTCTCTCTCTCTCTCTCTCTCTCTCTCTCCCCCTCTCTCTCTCTTTTTCTCTCCTGTCTCTCTCTCTCTCTCTCCCTCTCTCTTTCTTTCTCTCTCCTGTCTCTCTCTCTCTTTCTTTCTTCTGCCTCTCTCTCTCTCTCTCTCCCTTCTTTCTCTTTCTTTCTCCTTCTCTGTCACACCTAACTAGACTTCTATCCACGACGATAGTTTAATCTTGCATCGTCAAGCATTTAATCTTGAATCATTAATTTAATAATTTAATCACCAATTTAATCAAAATCATTATTTAACACAGCTTTTCTTTACTCTCAATGAGTCTAAAACGTATTGTATATATTTTATTACATGATTTTATTATATTTTATTAAAAATAAACACATGTATTTCGGTCACGTGCTTTCTAATGATCTTTCTGATGATTTAGACGTAAATAATCTGTGTGAGTACCAGCGCCACCTAGTTAACGTTTGCGAAATCTTTCTAGTTTCAACCTTTTTTAACTTTGTTATTCATTACAACCAACCAGATATCAGAAGAAAACTTAAGGTGCAGTCACATGACTTCACATGTTTTTACCTGTTCACACTCATCATACTGCTGGGGTAGTTCTAGTGAATTCTCTAAAAATTGTAAAAAAATGTTCTATCTTTTTATGAATTAATAACGATAGGCTCATTCAATTACAGCGTTTTAAAAAGCAAATATTTGATTTGATACCTGCTAATTGACGTTTTTAAATACCTCTAATCTCATTTGTCTGTATTATTATCATCAATTGTTTTTGTAACCGAATATTATTTTAACTTTGAGCCATTTTGTATGTATTTTTCAGTCTGCACCATGCATGTGATGGCGCCATCTAGCGGCGAGACTCGAAAGCTCACGTTCCTACTCTCCTCGGGGCTGATTTGTACAATTTGCAAACCGTAGCTGTTTTACGTACATAGTTGTAAAGCTTTGTGATGCAACTCAGACAAATAAAAAACTATTGAATTGAATTGAATGACCACCATGTTCTCTAGTAACCTTATTAATATTATTATGTATATAGTTGTAAAGTTTTGTGATAATAATAATAATAATAACATTAATAATAATAATAATAATAATCATAATAATAATAAAAGTAGTAGTAATAATACTACGAATGGGCATAAATTTCAAGGAAAGAAAAAATTGAAGTACAGTGCTGCTGTATATCATTCAGTGTGAAAATGACATATGAAAACTTGACTAATTTTAAGTTTCTAATTCAAGATTCAAGTTTACAGCTGAACTCACACCTGAGCTAACGTGTGCACCACGTCACACCTGAACACATTTGAACTAAGTGGTACAGCACCGCTTTTTGTGCAAGAGGTTTAACTGCGAAGAACTTGTGGTGCGAATGCAATTTCAACTCTGCACTAATAATTCTTTCACTGAGTAATTCTTGAAAAAATAGTATTTTCCTTTCAACTTTCATAGTTTACATTGTTTTGAGGTGTAGAATCCTCAGCCAGTTTAACCCCGTTTCACAAATAAAATAAAATGATTTTAATGATAATATATCTCTTTAATTTGTTGTTTTTCATTTCTTGCTTTAAATTTTAAAAAAGTTCTGATTAGCATTGAAAGATACTTGAACTTATTCTAATTTCAAATAAAGTTGGGACAAGATGCTTAAGTTACACATGATATTAGACAAAGTGAAGATTTTTTTTAGTCGGTGTCATAAGTTTATAACCCAAGTTAATAAAGAGTGTACAGTTAGTTGTTTGTACAAGGCGAGGCAGCGTGGATGTATAAAATTACCACTGTATGTTTACCTTTAATGATTGTAGAGCAAAAAACTGATAAAAAGGACAAAGGTTAAATTATTTCATCTCGTGTCTGTAGTTACACCAGCCATTTATACAAGTTCTCGATCAGCAGAGAGGTCAGAAAATTCTAGTAGCAAAAGAAATGGCAACTTCATTAGACGAGCCGCAAACTCCAGCTGAAAGGGTTGATGCTATGGGTAACTGGAACGAGAGACACGATTATGTTTTTGGTAACGAAGATTTCCAGGAATTATGTGATGTAACTTTTTCAGTTGGTGAAATCATCATCAACGCTAGTCGGTACTTACTTGCACTTCGGAGTGACGTTTTTAAGAGGATGCTGTTTGGGCCGCTGTGTCATAAACTTGGTGATGTCATACCAATAACCGACGTTGAACCTGATGTGTTCCTGCTGCTTTTGAGATTTATTTATACCGACCAAGCTGAATTAACTGGTGATAATGTTCTTTCGGTAATTTATTTAGCTAAAAAGTACAACATTCGTGAACTTGAAAAAGTGGCTGCTGATTTCCTTAAATTTGAAATCACAACTGACAACGTCTGTACCATTCTGACAGCTGCTTGTTTCTATGAAAGCCGAGATGTAGAGATGAAGTGTCTGGAGGTCATTAGTGTCGAGACAGAAAGAGTTATAGGGTCCGACAGTTTTACTTCCTTGAGCTACGACAGCTTATTGAGGATTGTTAAACTTGATGAACTGACAATTACTGAAGAGGGGAAACTATTTGATGCAGTTTTAAGATGGGCTGATGCTGAATGCAAGCGAAAGAACCTAGAGCAAAATGTGTTCAACAAGAGAGCAGCCTTGGGCGACATACTGTTTCAAATCAGATTTCCCACAATGGATCCAGAGTTATTCATCAAAGGACCGGTAGCAACTGGAATATTAAATGCCGAGGAGCAACTGAATGTTTTTATCAATTATCATCCAGAAGAGACATCAGAATCAATATTTCCAAAAACGCAGAGAAACTACGGCGCAGAAGTTGTGTCAGTCATGTGCGCTGTACCTGTTAAGAAAATTGACATGTGCGCTGTTAATAGTTTAGGAATAAGTTCAGTAATTACTGTATCAGAAAAGATTGCAATCATTGGCGATGCTGATAAGATTTACATTGATCTTTACGGAAGTAACAAAACAAACTGCTCCAATGCTGGAGATAACCGTGGTGAAGGCTGTTGCTTGAATTTAGAAGTTGTTCCCTTGTGTCGTACTACTTTCAGTAGCATATGTAAGAACAGTTACAATGAAGTGATTAACAATCATCCACAAAGGTCACTCAAAACTTTCCTAAATGAAGATACAAAGGTACTGATCTGGCAAGCAAGAAATATTGCACAGTTTAGAACCGTCATGGACCCTGCTTCCGGGTTTATTCATGATGGAAAATTTCGCATAAAAGTTGTGACGCTGCTTAGAAAATGAATTGAAAGGAAAATCATTTCTTGAAACTGATGCTTTCACGATTACGATT
The DNA here is from genome assembly GCA_030141605.1 of Tubiluchus corallicola. NCBI lineage: Eukaryota > Metazoa > Priapulida > Priapulimorpha > Priapulimorphida > Tubiluchidae > Tubiluchus > Tubiluchus corallicola. Next base: position 11,551 of record JAQGDQ010002001.1, read on the forward strand.
GATTGTTTATAGACCAATAAATATTTACACCCCGTATGTTGCCGCCCATTTTGAAGAAGTAAGTCGGTTTGTCATGATTGATTATGATCAGCATAACAATGTCACGTACAAGCTGTATCGTGTGATTTGGCATTCGTAAATCTCCTTGTTCTTCAACATTTTTTCATTCAAGATTTTGGTCAACTTATAGCCAACACAGAGAAAATACCAGAACTAATCGAGTTGCTTTTTAGGTCTAGGTACATCGTATAGTATACAATAATTGTGTTGTTTTTTAGGCCTAGGTACATCGTATAGTATACAATAATTGTGTTGTTTTTTAGGCCTAGGTACATCGTATAGTACACAATAATTGTGTTTTTTAGGCCTAGGTACATCGTATAGTATACAATAATTGTGGTTTTTTTCATCATTGCGCATCGACGATAGAGGAGATTACAGAGGGCACTGTTGTTGATGTTGAAAAGTCACCTGTAGCCTCTTTTGCAGCACAACCTCCCATGTTTTTTATAATCACTAGCTGCGTCATTTATGCCATTAATAATGACGTCATCTGCAAGCTTATGGTTATTTTGGTTAAAGTTAACGAGCCTTTTATCAAATAATTTGACGATAAATATTTTGGCCCACCTGTATAATGACTTTACGATTACCATCGTTATTTGAATAATTATTTCACTTGGTTCTGATATTATTGTGTTACAGATACATTTTTTGTTAAATTTGTATTTTTGTATACCTGTGTTTTTCTTCACTGGTGAATATACTTCGATATTATTCTGATATTTACTCATTATAGTACGTACAATTCGTTTATTATTAGGCCTATGTTTGCTTCAAATTACCATCAATCACGTTAATAAACTATTATTATATTTGAACAAAATCAGCGTGTTGCAATAGTTTCTTCACTACAGGCAACTATATAATATATAATTTATTTATTAAAA